>JAULAV010008260.1:0-28312 GCA_030789695.1 Scilla litardierei | reverse complement strand
TCTGAATTGATAATTTGATTGATTCATGTTTGTTACAAAAGGATTACATGCTCTATTTACAGGTAGAGCTTGGAAGCTAAAAAGACTCTCTAATTAAGGACAACTAATGGATTTTTGGTAGCCCATTAGTCATCATAATGACCTGGAATAAGTAAAAGACATAAATGTGACCTAGGGAAGACCAAAAGACAACGTGAAATTATGAGCCTAATGCCATGCATGAAAATTACATTTATAATTCATAAGTTTATGCTTCTTGGCTCTAGATCTCCCCAATGAATTCATATTTAAAAGTCGTTGTTGCACTTGACTCTTCAGCTTCCCAATGAATTCAGATTTAGCTTCCCCATTGTTACGCCTATTTGGCCGAAGCCCGAAAGACACGAGCCCAGAAACCCGACTGCCGATCAGAAGCCCATCTGCACGATCTGGCCCGCCCGACAAGGACCTATAGAGGACCCCCGAATATCGATCCGACCCGGCCCTGATAACGCGCTGGTCACTCGCCCACTCCTGCGATAACCGCTCCCCCAGACCCGTTACCACTTAATGGTCGTTATGGGGAGGAGCTAGGAGGGCGCAGGAAGCGGCGAAGGGGCGGATTGAGGGGGCACGATTGGGGGCGGACGAGAGACGTGAGTCATGGGCAGTCACGACGGGAGGTCAATAAAAGGGCTAGGAGGACGACAGAACAAGGAACCACATCTCAGGTAACTAAAACCTAAGGTACTCCATCAACGACCTAGTTCCCCCATTCCAAATTCCTTCCTCCCCCGCTCGCACCGGTAGACGCCGTTCCGATCTCATCTCGAGTCGAACCGTCTCCGCCGGGCCTCCTCTTTCAGATCACTGTCTGACTTAGGCATCGGAGGGGATTTGGCCGGAACCAAGGTCCGGCCCCACTGACGAGCGCTCTCATCTGCGCAGGAGGACATCAGATCCACGGGCCGATGCTTCCCCTCCGCCCCGCGACCGGCCACGTAACCAGCAGGACGATCGAGGCTACCCCTCGTCGTCCGACCGCCGAGGCCGAGCACGTTCGTCCGAGGCCGAGCGTCTCAACCCGGGTCGAGGCTTCCCCTCGCCCCCCTTGCGACCGAGGATCCCGATTCGGCCCAGCCGATGCGCTCCACGTCGTCCGCAACTCCGACTCGCGTCTCGTCTGCACCGACTCAACACACCCGAGGGACCCAAGCGGGCCCCTTGACCACGTTGACCGGGTTGTCCACGGTCAACGCTTTTGTAGTGAGAAAACACTCTGAAACATCTGGCACCGTCTGTGGGAACGAACTGTCCCATGAAGAAACAAACCACACCTGCAATGACACGTCTTCACCCGTCTCGACGAAAGGAGAGCAAGGCTCTGACGCGAAGCGACAGGGCCCGCCATCGTTGGCAAGAGTGGGCCCGGGCCCAGCGCGAGGAGGATCGTGAGGAGAGGACCGGGAGACCCTCACCGTCCCTACCGGTCGGGAGACCGAGCGCGTCTGTAACGGCGCGTAGCTCGGACGTAGCTTTGGTGGTGTCGGTGATCATAGACACAACCATGGTACGGCGACTGCTCGTCGACACCGGCAGCTCCTGCGACGTCCTCTTCATGTCAACCCTGGAAAAGATGGGGCGGCGGAAGGAAGACTTGCGACCTCGCTCGGGTCCCGTGGTGGGATTCATGGGTCATTCCACCCCCAACATCGGCACGATCCATCTCCCGGTAACACTCGGAGGCCCACCAGACTCGGTGACCCTGGCGGTAGAATTCATCGTATTGGGGATCGGGTCGGAATACAATGGGATCATCGGCTGACCCCTACTCAACGCCATCGGCGCGGTGGTCTCGACCCTCCATCAGACTATCAAGTTTCGAATGCCCGGGGGATGGGGCAAGTCGAAGGCGACGCGGGGAGACCGAATACCTGCTATCAACTGGCGGAGGAAGGTCCCGAAGATCGTCTAGTCGACCGGATGGCCGCGCTCGACTTAAGGGGCGGGCCGAGGCCCACCCCTACGGAGGAGCAAGAGCAGATCCCGGTCACGGACGTCGGGGGCCGGTTCGTCTCAATCGGGAGAGGGCTAAGCCACGACCTGGGGAGCCAACTGGTCGAGTGCCTGGAGGCGAACCTAGACGTCTTTGCTTGGTCACCAGAGGACATGCCCGGCGTAGATCCCCAGGTGATCGTCCACCAGATCAACGCCGACCCCAACTTCAGGCCGGTCAGGCAGAAGAAGCGGAACCTGGGCGGCGAGAAGATGAAGGCGGCCTCCGAGGAAGTGGAACGTCTCCTCGACGCCGACTTCATACGAGAGGTCTGGTACTCGGAGTGGCTATCGAACGTGGTGATGGTCATGAAACCCAACGGGAAGTGGCGAATGTGCGTGGACTTCAGTGACCTCAACAAAGCCTGTCCCAAGGACCGCTACCCCCTACCGCGCATTGACCACCTGGTGGACAACGCTTCGGGGTACGAGATGCTTAGCTTCATGGACGCCTACTCAGGGTACAATCAAGTCCAGATGGATCCCCGGGACGAAGAGATGACAGCCTTCATGACGGACCGGGGAACATACTGCTACAAGAAGATGCCCTTTGGCTTGAAGAACGCAGGGGCCACCTACCAGAGAATGGTCAACAAGGTTTTTTACTCCCAGATCGGGAGGAACCTGGAGGTCTACGTCGACGACATGCTTGTCAAGTCGAGAAAGCCGGAGGACCACATCGCCGACCTTCGTGAAACCTTCGAGCGGTTGCGACGACACAACATTCGACTCAACCCCACGAAGTGCATGTTTGGGGTAAGATCTGGCAAATTCTTGGGATTTATGATAACTAACCATGGCATTGAAGCTAATCCTGACAAGATCGAGGCACTGATCAACATGCGTGAGCCGACGACGATCAAAGAGCTACAGAGGCTGAATGGGCGTATCGCAGCCTTGGGGCGATTCCTTTCCAAATCGGCGGAAAGATCGCTCCCCTTCTTCAAAGTTCTGAGGAAAGCGATCGCGGAACCATCGGACAATAGGAAGACGATGCTATGGGACGAAGACTGCTCCAGGGCGTTCGTTGATCTCAAGGAATATCTCCGCAGCCCGCCTCTCCTGTCCAAGCCACGGGAAGGGGAGTCGCTAAGCCTTTACCTGGCGTGCGCGGAGGAAGCAGTGAGCTCGGTGCTGATCCGGGAGGACGGTGGGGTGCAGTGGCCGGTGTACTACACGAGTCGGATCTTGAAGGGGGCGGAGGTGCGGTACTCGCCCATGGAGAAACTGGCGTACGCCCTCGTTCTCCAGCGCGAAGGCTCAGGCCCTATTTCCAGGCCCACACCATACTGGTCTTGACCGACTCACAACTGGAGCAGAATCTCAAGAGATTCGACCGAATGAGAAGGATGCTGAACTGGGGGGTGGAATTGAGCGAGTTCGACCTCCGATTCAAACCGCGCACGGCCATCAAAGGGCAGGCCTTGGCTGACTTCATCGCTGAATGCACGACGGAAGGAGAACATCCCCCAGAGGAAGAAGGCCCAGCAACGGTAATCGCCCAACCCTTGTCTTTTCTTTCGGCTGACCACCTCCAGTCAGGAGTCCCATGAGCGTGGATAGTCCATGTGGACGGATCGGCCACACAATCAGGAGGCGGGGCTGGGATCGCGATCCGATCTCCGGAAGGGAATGTCGTGGAGTACGCGTTGCGGTTCGAGTTCCCGGCCACCAACAACGTGGAAGAATACGAAGCGGTGATCAACGGCCTGAGGCTGGCCCGGGAGCTCGGGGCCGAATCTGTGCGCCTCCTCAGCGACTCGAAGCTCATTGTCAACCAACTTCTGGGAAGTTACGAGGCGCGGGAGGAGACGATGCAGAGGTATCACGCCGTCGCCAAAGCGGCGTTCTCCAGGTTCAAAAACGCGGAAGTCTTGCATCTCCCGCGGTCGGAGAACGCACGGGCGGATGCGTTGTCGAAGCTAGCCTCGTCCTCGCCTAAGGAGCTGGGTCGCACCATCTATGTGGAGAACCTGCAGTCCCCCAGCACGGAGGAGCGGGAGGTGATGGCGATCGACCAAAATCCCACCTGGATGGATCCGATCATTCGGTACCTCACTCATGGGGAGGTGCCGACGGATTGGGACGAGCGTCGGACCCTGGAGAGGAAGGCGCTCCGATACGTGATCCATGAGGGGACGCTCTATCGGAGGCGCTGGACGAAGGCTGATGTCCTCCCATACCTGAAATGCATCGGACCGCAGGAAGCCGACTACGTCCTACGGGAGGTTCACGAAGGGATCTGCGGAAATCACCACGGGGGCAAGATGGTTGCACAGAAAATCTTAAGGCAGGGATACTACTGGCTGACCCTGGTACAAGACGCAACAAACTACGTCCAAAAGTGTCAGGAATGTCAGAGGTATGCCCACCACACCTCAACTCCCCCATCGGAGCTCATCCCTATCGTGAGCCCCATCCCATTTGCGAAATGGGGGCTCGACATCCTCGGACCGTTTAAGCCGGGCCGAGGGCAGCAGAAGTATCTGATTGTGGCAGTGGACTACTTTACCAAATGGATCGAGGCGGAACCGTTGGCCACCATCACATGGAAGAAGGCGAAAAGCTTCGTGTGGACTTCCATCATCTCCAGATTCGGAGTGCCCCGGTCCATCGTCACAGACAACGGGAAACAGTTTGACTCCGCGGGGTTCAAAGACTTCTGCGCGGAATGGGGAATCAAGCTTCTCTTCGCCTCTGTAGCGCACCCCCAGACCAACGGAATGGCGGAAGCAGCCAACAAATGTATCATAGAGCCCCTCCGAAAGAAAGTGAAGGACGCCGAAGGAAGCTGGCTGGAAGAGCTCCCTGGGATACTCTGGTCATACCGGACGACCCACAAGGAGGCCACCGGCGAGACCCCGTTCATGCTTGCCTACGGGGCCGAGGCAGTGGTACCGGTCGAGTTGGGTGAGGAATCTCTCCGCCTCAAATGCTTTGACGAAGACAGGAACTCGCAGGGTCTGGAGCTCAGTCTGGAGCTCCTCGGCGAACGGCGGGAACAAGCCCTGGCCACCATCATCCGCCAGAAGCAGAAGGTGGCCCGATACTACAATGCTCGGGTCAGGGGCCGAAGCTACCACCTTGGGGACCTGGTCCTCCGGAAAGCAGGCTTCAACCCGGATACCGCTCGCAAAGGGAAGCTCACGGCTAAATGGGAGGGACCCTACAAAGTCGTCGAGGTCCTCGGACCTGCAACCTACCGTCTAGCCAATATGGAGGGGAGGATTCTCACTCACGCCTGGAATGCGGAACACTTACGCAAGTACTTTCAATGAATGTATCATTTTCTATGAAATAAATTTATTTAAGTTCGTTTCCTTTCCAGATAAACAAAAAGATGTACAGAGAGACGCACGTAAAGGTCGAGGGGCATTCCCCTCCCTCATTCATCTCCAGGGGCACCCGTGGAGCCACAGGCTGGCGGTCCGCTTGGGCCATCCCCCACACTCCGTTCGCCGTCAGAGTGCATCCAGAGATCCTCGAAGTTGACTCCCGAGAGCGGGAACTTCTTCTGGATCTCGGATTGACACCGGGCGAAGCCCTTCTCGAACGCCACCACCAAGGCGGTCTCAACGAAGGAGGTGGCGTACTCAGCCACGGCGTCTTGGGCGATCCGGGATGGGTCCACCGCCTCAAGCCCACGCAACCGAGCCTATAAGGTCTCGATCTGGTGTTGGTGCTCCGCCCTCTCCTTCTCGATCTCCCGGGATCTCTCGCCGAGTTGAGCAAGGAGAGCCCTCACCTGCTCCTCCTCCGCTTCCAGACGATCGGAGAGCTCCAGGGCCTCGGGGGCAGCAACGGAGACGGGGATATTTTCAGCTCCCCCAGACGTGTCAGCATCTCTCAAGAGCTCGGCGACCCGCGCCTCGGCCTCTGACTTTGCAGTCAGAGCCAAGGCCCTCTCCCGGTCCGCCTCCTCCAAGGCAGAGGACAGCTCAGTTACGCGGGTCTCCAAGGACCTGACCCGCACTTCCTCTAACTGACCTGCCTCTCCCTCCTCGCCATGGGCCTCAAGATCTCGCTCGGCATCGGACTTGGCTTTGGGAAGCGCCGCAAACTGATGCCTCATCGAGAGACCCACCGAGGACAACTGCACCAAGGCAACAAAGGTAAGACGGCGAAAGCAACTGGAGGGAGGACAAGCAGAGACACTCTACCTGTTGGCCGGCCTGAATCACAAAGGTGGCCAGACAGTCACCTCTAACTCCATCCAGCGCAGCCTGATCGGGAGGGATGCAACTATTCTCGGCCACTCGCGCGGCGGCTCCGCGGCTCGAAAACACCGATTCCTTCTCCCCTACCGGGAAGCGTGGACGAAGAAGACCCTCCCCTGACGAAGGAAACTCACCGGGGTTGGAGCGGAACGCGCCTAGATACCGATCGTAGGCATCAGGGAGAGAACCGTCCGGGAGAGGCGAAGGGCCGACCCACGGCCAGACAACCTCAACGGGGACGGGTCGAAGCTGATCGGCAGGCGGCGGGACATCAACTCCCTCAACCCCCTCACGGACCCTCTTGGAAGACCCCAACATGGGGACAGAGGGGGATGGCCCCTTCTTCCTTTTGGAGCCTCCAGTCGAGGTCACGGCCCGCTGCTTCTTCCGGACCTCCAGTACATGATCCCTCCTACGCGGATCCGGATCTGGGGCCTGCACATGAGTGCTGGCGGGGGAAGGACCGAGAGGGAATCCACCTGCACTCAAAGAAGACCAAGCAGAGCCCAGGCAACCTCGAATGGCGAATAGTCGGAGAGCTTACCCAAGGGCCACACCGTATTACGCAAGTTATGGTCACTAAAGAGGACGTCGATCGACCGCTCCCTCGCAGGAATCGCCAGCATGTCCTTCGACGTCTGCTGCTCGGCGACAGTCGGCTCACCCAGATCGAGGATGACTGCGCCGGCCGCCTCCCACCGAACCGGGAAAGGTACACTTGACGGGAACGTGACAAACACGTATTCCCCCTTCCAGCGTTTCAGGGAGCTCGGCAACCCCAACACCAGGGTCATCTTCAGGCGGGCGTTGATGTAAATCCACGCCCCTGATTGGTGGTGGCTCATGCGGTAGAACTGGGCGAAGAGACGAAGAGAGGGCGCCACTCCCCTCAGCATGCAGACGACGACGAACCCGACGAGGAGCCCGACGGCATTGGGGCAGAATTGACACAGGCACACGTTGTGGGCCTGAAGGAACTCAACAATGAAGGGGTGGAGCGGGAAACGAAGCCCGAAGCGGAAGCACTTCTCGTATATTCCAACCTCGTTGGGACCGGGAAGGCAGATCCGCTCGTCGGACCCAGGAGCACGAGCCGAGTAAGGCAGAAGCAGGTAGGCGGAGCGCATGCTCCCGATGGCGGTGGCACAGATCGACGAAGGCCACGACAAGACCTCTGGGGGCACCCCTGAAAGTTCACCCCTGTGCCGACGAATCGCTGAAGGAGGGCTACCCACCAGGCCAGGAGCAGCGTCACGCTCCGGCCGACCCGAACCCGTGGCAGAGGAAGACGACATGAGGTAGAGCTCAGGCAGAATCGGGATCAGCGCAAAGAAGAAAATGACGGGATGGCGGCTCACAACCCACTCGGCTTCTCAACCTAAGACGGCCCCGCGAGCGGTGGGGATAAGCTTGCGGCTACACGTGGCAGCATCAGAGGACCGACGGCGCTTCGGAGCCCGCGCCTTAAAAGTATCGAACGGACCAACTCATGATGACGACTAATAAATGAGTCGGCATCGACTGACGAGCCTGTCAAAGTTGGCGGAAGTCACATCAGCCGAGCCGAACCGGTCGAGGCCGATCGACCCGACCAATGGGGGCAATTGTTACGCCTATTTGGCCGAAGCCTGAAAGACACGAGCCCAGAAACCCGACTGCCGATCAGAAGCCCATCTGCGCGATCTGGCCCGCCCGACAAGGCCCTATAGAGGACCCCCGAATATCGATCCGACCCGGCCCTGATAACGCGCTGGTCACTCGCCCACTCCTGCGATAACCGCTCCCCCAGACCCGTTACCACTTAATGGCCGTTATGGGGAGGAGCTAGGAGGGTGCAAGAAACGGCGAAGGGGCGGATTGAGGGGGCACGATTGGGGGCGGACGAGAGACGTGAGTCATGGGCAGTCACGACGGGAGGTCAATAAAAGGGCTAGGAGGACGACAGAACAAGGGACCGCATCTCAGGTAACTAAAACCTAAGGTACTCCATCAACGACCTAGTTCCCCCATTCTGAATTCCTTCCTCCCCCGCTCGCGCCGGTAGACGCCGTTCCGATCTCCTCTCGAGTCGAACCGTCTCCGCCGGGCCTCCTCTTTCAGATCACTGTCTGACTTAGGCATCGGAGGGGATTTGGCCGGAACCAAGGTCCGGCCCCCCTGACGAGCGCTCTCATCTGTGCAGGAGGACATCAGATCCACAGGCCGAGGCTTCCCCTCCGCCCCACGACCAGCCACGTAACCAGCAGGACGATCGAGGCTACCCCTCATCGTCCGACCGCCGAGGCCGAGCACGTACGTCCGAGGCCGAGCGTCTCAACCCGGGTCGAGGCTTCCCCTCGCCCCCCTGCGACCGAGGATCCCGATTCGGCCCAGCCGATGCGCTCCACGTCGTCCGCAACTCCGACTCGCGTCTCGTCTGCACCGACTCAACACACCCGAGGGACCCAAGCGGGCCCCTTGACCACGTTGACCGGGTTGTCCACGGTCAACGCTTTTGTAGTGAGAAAACACTCTGAAACACCCATGAATTCAAATTTAATGGTGGCTGTTGCACTTGACTCTTTAGCTTCCCCCATGAATTCAGATTTATTGGATGCAAATGACTCTTGATCTTCCACCTTGAATTCTGATTTATTGTTGCACAGGACTTTTGATCTTTCCCCCTGAATGCATTCAGATTTATGGCCACATAACTCTTGATCTTCCCCATGAATGCATTTAGAATTATGGCATTAATTTCTTGGGCTTGGATTAGCAAGACTAAGGCCTCTTTGTGGACACAACTTTCTTAGGCCAGCAATGCTTCTACTTGTGCTCCAATTGCATTTTGCATTCTTTTTCGCATTCCTCTTGTTATTGGTCCTTCACTTAGAATTAGGTCTTCATTTTGTAAGTTATTGGGCAGGTCACATCATCCATTTTCAACTAAAAAAAGAGAAGATACACTTAGGCTATAAAAATCATCATTTATTTAAAAGATTCATATCCTTAATTAACTGTATAAAATAGCACCGAGCTTAGAAAAATCCGCAAAAATGTCCATTGGAAACAGCAGATCGCCATCTTCAACTGAAAAATAAAAGAAGAAAAACGTAGGATATAAAAATCATATCGGTAAATTAAAAAATTCATATATTCCATAAAGTGTAGAAAATAACACAGAGCTTCGAAAAATCCGCAAAAATTTCCGTTGGAACCGAAAGATAGCCATCTTTAATTGAGAAATAAGAGTAGCCATAATTAGGCCAAAAATCATATCATTAATAAAAATATCCATATCTTCAAGATAATTTAGAAAATAGCCTATGGACAGAATAATCTACAAAGATGTCCGTAAGAACTGGGAGATCACAATCTTCAACTGAAAAATAGGAGAAGACAAATTTAGGCTAAAAATCATATCATTTAATAAAAAGATCCATAACTTCCAGAAAATGTTGGAAATAGACTCGAACTCAGAAAAATCCGTAAAAATATCCGTTGAAACAGGGAAATCACCATCTTCAACTGCAAAAAAATGAGGGAAGTCAAAATTAGGCTAAAATCATATCATTTAATAAAAAACGAGTCGGGCGGGGTGTGCGGCCTGCGCCTCGCGCAGGGCTCCTAGCTCATTCCAGAGGTCACCCCTCTCTCAACAGAACGCTTCTTCCGCCTCCTTGGGCCGACTGCCGAGAATCGGCCAGCGCCTCCTGCAGGTCCAGCACCTCGGCGATGAGCTCATCGACCTGATGCCGCAGGAGCCGAGCCTCCATGCAGTCTTCCTCGGCCACCACCTCGGCCACTCCAGCCTTTAAGCGCTCCAGCACCAGAGACTCCTCGAGGTTGCACACCTGGACCGCCCGGCGCTGCATCTCGACAGCCATCGCAGTGGCCTGCAAGACGAAAAAGTTGAGCTAGAGGAATCGAAAGACATGTTTGAAAGAAGCAGAGTGACCAACCTGTTGAAGCTGCCAGACTAGAGAGCCTGTCAGCTGGTCAAAGGGCGCCCTCTCCAGGAGGCAGCAGTCCTGCGGAAGGACGGAGTTCTGTGCTAGCTGGGTGGCCACGACCCGGTCGACAATACCGAGTCCCGAGTGTGACCTCGAGGCCCACCGGGAGGTTCACCAGTACGCCACCCACCCCTGTGAAGGACGGCTCGACCGAGTCAACAGGGGTGGCCACCAGGGTCAGCGGAAGGGTCTTACTCGAGGCGACCGACACCCTGGGAGCCACAGAAGGGTGGACTTCCCTGGTCTCCCTCTTCCTCTTCTTTTCATTAGGCCCCACAGACTTTGGAGGGGGAGAGATTCCGCCCCACGCCGTGACTGCCCAAGGGCACGCGAGGTGCCAGGCCGCCCCCACGTTGCCTCCCTCGGTATAGACAGATCGAGGAGGTTCGGCGGCCGAGACCTCTGCCACGAGGGAATCCATCACGACCGGGGCGGGCAGCGCGACCACGACCGTAGGCTCCAGCCTTCCCACCACTGGTTTGGCCTGATGCACCTCCTCCTCAGTCGTACGGCAGGGCGCCTGGCCCAAGGGGTTCCCTCGGCTTCTGCTCGATTCCCAACGGATGAACTCGTCGACATTGCAGGTGAATTCACGGCCCGACATCTCTGCAGAAGGAAAGAAGATCAGGGTAAGCAAGAGGGAAAGCGGAAAGAAAAAGGAGTGCCTACCGGGGGACCACATGGCAATCTTAAGAAGCAAGTCGTCCAGTAGAGGCCAGACTGACCTCTCCTCGGGGGGCAGAGATGACAAAAGCCGAACGACAGCCTGATCGGCCTTGGAGAGGGTCAACGTAAAGTCATATTGACATAACCCTCCCAAACCTGTAAGGATCTCGGTGTCCCTAGGGAAAACAACGAAAACAAAGCTCGAGCTCCAGTCCCCCACCCAGCGGAGCAGACCGAGCAAGCACTCCCTCCCCGCACGGGCACGGAGGTGCTGCCACGACCCCCAGCCGATCGTCTAGACCCGGAAATAGTGGAAGAGAAGGGGAAGGGATGGCTCCCAGCCATGGACACGGCAGATCATGATGAACCCAGCCAACACCGTGATGGAGTACGGGGTCAGCTGGCACATGGCACCATCAAGAACTCCATGACGTGGATGATGAACAGATGAAGGGGGAAGCAGAGTCCCAGGCGAAACATCTCGACATAGACACCGACCTCCCTGCTCCGTGGAAAACAAATCCGTTCGTCGCTAAAAGGGATTCGGACGTCATACGGGTGGCACCGATACTTCTCCCGGATCTCCTTAACCTTTGAGAAGGGGGCCATGGACGATGACCCGAGGATCACCGGGGAACGTCGAACCTCTCAGCAGCCCGAGCCACGTCATCGCCGACAGGGTCCACGAAGAGCAAACCCTTCCCCTTGTCCTGAACGGGGCGTGTCACCGAGGGGATGTCGGCCCTCAAAGACGGGGGGTCGCCGGACCTGGGCACCGGTAGGTCCCCTGACCCCGGCACGGAACCACCTATTCTACGCGCAGCCATGTGACGAATCGAGTGGGACATAGGAAGAAGGTTACCTTGGAAAGAATCCGAAGAAAGAATCCAAAGGAAGAAAGGCGGAGGAGGGTTTGAAGGAGCTTGCAAGACGAGAATCAGGAGGAAAGGCGGAGGATAATTGAAACTCGTGAGGTCGACGTTCTTATAAGGAAGGCAATCTCAGAACCCAGACCGTCCGAAGAGGAACACGTGGCAGCATCTGGAGGCCGACGGTGCTTCAAATCCCGCACCGAGAGAAGTTCAAACGAGCCGCATCATGATGGTCTCCATTTAATGTATTGCCCTCGACTGACACGCCTGTAAAAATCCACAAGAGTCACATCGCCCGAACCGAACAGGCAGAATCTGAACGGCTCGGACGATGGGGGCAATTGATACGACTATTTTCGAGAAGCCCAAGAGCAAGAGGCCCAAGCCCAAGCCAAGGGCGTGAAGCCCACGAATGAGATTTGGCCCATCCGACGAGGCCTATGAAAGGACTCGGAGTCAGACCGGCCGCAACCCGAAGTGTGCACGATTGGCTCGCGCTCGCAGGAGATAACCGTTCCCCTAAAAACATGACACCTTAATGACCATTAAGGAGCCCATTAATCGACTCCCTCACGACGCACGCAGGTACCTCGACGGAGGTGGATCACGGGGGCATAAGTGGAGAGCAGTCAGGGGACGTGTATTGGGGGTAATAGTGGGCCAAACCCTATAAAGGGACTACAGAGACAACCGAGAAAGGGATCAAATCCCCGATACCAACAACGGAGGTATTCCATTAACTGACCTTGCTTTTCGCCATTATATTCCCTCCCATAGCTCGGCCCGAGGATACGTGTGCAGGCCTCCTTTCGAGCCGTGCCGATCCCGACGAGCATCATTCAGATCCGTACTGACTTAGGCATCGGAGGGGACTTAGCCGGAACCAAGGTCCGGCCCCCCTGACGAGTTTCTTCATCTGTCCAGGAAGAAGCGGAACCAAGGCGTCGAGGCAACACCTCAGCGCGGAACGAGCCCGCTCGCCATCAACGAGTGCCGCTCTCAATTGAGACCAAGTGATAATCAGGGCGTCGAGGCTACCCCTCGGCACTTGATTGGCTGAGGCCGAGTGCTCACCTAGGTGCCGAGGCTACCCCTCCGCACCCCGTAGACCGAGGCTATAGACAATCCAAGAGACCCACTTCTCGAGCCGAGGAGGTGCTTCGCTTGACCGCCATCGAAAACACGCACGTGCAGAGGAACCAAGGGATCCCAACCGACCCCTTGACCACGTTGATCGACAAGTCGCCGGTCAATGATTCTGTGGTGAGAAAAACCTGTAAACAATAAAGATTCATATTATACAAAAAATATATAAAATATCTCGTAGCTCAAAATAAATCTGCACAAATGTCCATTGGAACCTGGAGATTGCCATCTTCAAAGTAAAAAAATAGAAGACAAAATTAGGCCAAAAAATCATATCATTTCATAAAAGATACATATCTTCCAGAAAATATAGAAAAATAGGCTGAAGTTAAGAAAAGTCTGCAAAAATATCCATTGGAACCGGAGATCGCCATCTTCACCTGAAAACATAAGATAAGACAAATGCATGCTATAAAATCATATTATTCAATAAAAAGTTCTATACCTTCCATAAAATGTACAAAATAGCATCGAGCGCCAAAAATACGCAAAAATGTCCGTTGGAATAATGATATCGGCATCTTCAACTTAAAAATAAGAGAAGACAAAATTCGGCTATTAAAATCAAATCATTTAAAAAAATACATAACTTTTCAAAAATGTAGAAAATAGCCCTGAGCTCAGAAAAATCCGCAAAAAATTTCGTTGGAACCGGATGATCGCCATCTTCAACTAGAAAAATAAGAGAAGAAAAAATTAGGTCAAAAATTCACATCATTTAATAAAAAGATCTATAACTTCCCAGAAATGTAGAAACATAGCCCCGAGCTCAAAACAATCGGCAAACATGTCCGTTGGAACCGGGGGATCGCCATCTTCAACTAAATAATAAAAGAAGACAAAATTAGGTTTTGTAAATCATATCATTTAATATAAAGAATCATATCATACAGAAAATGTAGAAAATAGGTCAGAGCCCAGAAAAATCTGAAAAAATGTCAGTTAGAACCAGGAGATCGTCATCTTCAACTGAAAAATTAAAGAAGACAAAATTAGGCCAAAAATCATACATTTAATACCAAGATATATATCTGCCATAAAATGTAGAAAATAGCACCGAGATCAAAAAAATCAACACAAACATCAGTTGGAACCGAGAGATTGCAATATTCAACTGAAAAAAGAGAAGACAAAATTAGGCCAAATCATATCGTTTAATAAAAAGATTTGTATCTTCAAGAATATGTAGAAAAAAGCCCAAAGCTAAGAAAAATCCACAAAAATGTCTGTTGGAACCTGCAGCTCGCCATCTTCAACTGAAAAATCTGAGAAGACAAACTTAGGGTGTAAAAATTATGTCATTTAATAAAGAGATCCATATCATTAATCAAATGTAGAAAATAGCCTGGAGTTCAGAAAAATCTGCAAAAATGTCTTTTGGAACTGGAAGATCACTATCGTCAACTGAAAAAAAAGAGAATGCGAAATTATGCAAAAAATCATATCATTTAATAAATAGATCCATGTCTTTCAAAAAATGTAGAAAATAGTCTCGCGGTCAGAAAAATCAGCCAAAATGTCTGTTGGAATCGGGAGATCGCCATTTTCATCTGAAAAATAAGAGAAGCCTAACTTAGTATACGAAAATTATATCGTTTAATAAAAATATCCAAAAAATGTCTATTGGAACCGGGAGATCGCCATCTTCAACTGAAAAAAAATAAGAAAATACAAACTTAGGATATAATAATCATATCACTTAATAAAAAGATACATGACTCCAATAAAATGTAGAATATAGCCCCGAGCTCAGAAAAATTCCTAAATATGTCTGTTTGAATCGGGAGTCGCCATTTTCAACTGAAAAATATAAGAAGACAAAATTAGGCTATAAAAATCATAAGATAAAATATATATTTGTATCTTTTAGAAAATATAGAAAATAGCCCAGATTTGAGAAAAATGCGCAAAATATCTGTTGGAACTGGGAGTCGCCATCTTCAACAAAAAAATAAGAGAAGACAAAATAAGGCTATAAAATTATCTCATTTAGTATAAAGAACCATGTTTTACAGAAAATGTAGAAAATTACCTGGATATAAGAAAAATTAGCAAAAGGGTCTGTTAGAAAGGTATGTTAGAACCGGGAGATCGCTGTATTCTACAAAAAAAATAAGAGAAGACAAAATTAGGCCCAAAAATCGTATAATTTAATAAAAAGATATATATATATATCTTACAGAATATATAGAAAATAGTCTCGATGTCAGAAAAATCCGCAAAATTGTCCGTTGGAGCAAGGAGATCGCCACCTTCAACTAAAAAATAAAAAAGACAAACTTAGGCTATAAAAATCATTATTTAATAAAAGATCAATATCCTCAATTAACTGTATAAAATAGCCCTGAGCAAAAAAAACCACAAAAATGTCCGTTAGAAATAAGAGATCGCCTTCTTCAACTGAAAAATAAGAGAATACAAACTTAGGCTATAAAAATCATATTTTTTAATAAAAAGATTCATATCTTCCATAAAATATAGAAAATATCCCCCAGCTCGGAAAAATCCACAAAAATGTCCGTTGGAACCGGGAGAAAGCCTTCTTCAACAGAAAAATAAGCGAAGATAAAATAAGGCCAAAAAATCATATCAATTAATAAAATGATCCATATCTTTTAGAAAATGTAGAAAATAGCCCAGAACTCCGAAAAATTTGCAAAAATTTCAGTTGAAACCAGAAGATCGCCATCTTTAACTGAAAAAATAAGAGAAAACAAAATTAGGATATAAAAATTATATCATTTAATATAAAGATCACATGTCTTACAGAAAATGTAGAAAATTGTCCAGAGCTAAGAAAAATTCGTAAAAAGGTTCGTTGGAACCGGGAGAATGCCATATTCAATGAAAAAAAATAAGAGACGACAAAATTAGGCCCAAAAATCATATTATTTAATAAAAAGATCCATATCTTCCAAAAATATAGAAAATTGGCTCGAGGTCAGAAAAATCCGCAAAAATGTCCGTTGGAACAGGGAGATCGCAATTGATGTGAAACCAGGGAGGTGGCCCGATTTTCACGTCGTAGGTTATTCAAGGAGCTCAGAACAAACTTAGAAGGATATGCGCACACACTCCAAACTTGGAGAATGGAAAAAGGGAGTGATAAGCTCTAAACAAAGATGGTTCACTGACCTGACAAATGCAAATAGCTAACCAACGTTATAGGAACGCGATCTGCTACTTAGACCACTTGCCCAACCACGAACACGAGTTTAACCACTCCACACAGCAACACACTTGGGTTGAAGCACGAATTGGGGGCTTTTGCAAATTTGGATCACCAATCTTAAAAGGAAGATTGAAAAGGCAAAGTTTCACAAGGCTAAAGAAGATATAAAAACTCTCACAATTTGTGAAGAACATTCAATTCTGAATTGATAATCTGATTGATTCATGCTTGTTACAAAAGGATTACATGCTCTATTTATAGGTAGAGCTTGGAAGCTAAAAAGACTCTCTAATTAAGGACAACTAATGGCTTTTGGTAGCCCATTAGTCATCATAATGACCTAGAATAAGTAAAAAATATAAATGTGACCTAGGGAAGATGACAACTTGAAATTATGAGCTTAATGTCATGCACGAAAATTACATTTATAATTCATAAGTTTATGCTTCTTGGTTCTAGCTCTTCCAAAAAAAATCAGATTTAAATGTTGTTTTTACACTTGACTCTTCAGCTTTCCAATGAATTCAGATTTAAAGGTGGTTGTTGCACTTGACTCTTCAGCTTCCCAATGAATTCAGATTTAAAGGTGATTGTTGCACTTGACTCTTTAACTTCCCCCATGAATTCAGATTTATTGGATGCAAATGACTCTTGATCTTCACCATGAATGCATTCAGATTTATGGCCACATAACTCTTGATCTTCCCCACATGAATGCATTCAGATTTATGGCCACATAACTCTTGATCTTCCCCCATGAATGCATTTAGAATTATGGCTTTAATTTCTTTGGCTTGGATTAGCAAGACTAAGGCCTCTTCGTGGGCACAACTTTCTTGGGCCAGTAATGCTTCTACTTGTGCTCCAATTGCATTTTGCATTCTTTTTAGCATTCCTCTTGTTATTGGTCCTTCACTTAGAATTAGGTCTTCATTTTGTAAGTTATTGGGCAGGTCACATCATCCATTTTCAACTAAAAAATAAGAGAAGATACACTTATGCTATAAAAATCATCATTTATTTAAAAGATTCATATCCTCAATTAACTGTATAAAATAGCACCGAGCTCAGAAAAATCCGTAAAAATGTCCATTGGAAACAGGAGATCGCCATCTTCAACTGAAAAATAAGAGAAGACAAACTTAGGCTATAAAATCATATCACTAAATAAAAAGATCTGTATTATCTATAAAATATAGAAAATAGCCCTCAGCTCAGAAAAATCCGAAGAAATGTCCGTTGGAACTAGGAGATCGCCATATTAAATTGAAAAATAGACACGACAAACTTAGTCTATAAAAATCATATCAATTAATAAAAAGAGCCATATGTTCCATAAAATGTAGAAAATCGGTCGAAGCTCAAAAAAATCCACAAAAATGTCTGTTGGAACCGGGGGATTGCCATCTTCAACTGAAAAATAAGAGAAGACAAAATTAGGCCAAAACATCATATCCTTTTATAAAAAGATTCATATCTTTCATAAAGTATAGAAAATAACCCAGAGCTCTGAAAAATCCGTAAAAATGTCCGTTGGAACCGGGAGATTGCCATCTTCAACTGAAAAAAGAGAAGACAAAATTAAGCCCCAAAATCATATCATTTAATAAAAAATACAATCTTACAAAATGTAGAAAAATAGTCCGAAGCAAAGAAAAGTCTGCAAAAATGTACGTTGGAACCGGTAGATCGCCATCTTCACCTGGAAAAAATTTGAGAAGACAAAATTAGGCCAAAAAATCATATTATTTATTAAAAAGATCATAATCTTCCAGAAAATGTAGAAAATAGACTAGGTCAAACAAATCCGCTAAAATGTTCGATGGAACCAGGAGAATTCCATTTTAATTAAAAATAAGAGAAGACAAAATTAGGCTAAAAATCATACCATTTAATAAAATGATCCATATCTTCCATAAAATGTAGAAAAATAGCCCCAGACTAGAAAAATTAGTAAAATGTCTACTGGGACCGGTAGTATTCAACTGAAAAAATAAGAGAAGACAAACGCTGGACATAAAAATCATATCAATTATTAAAAAGATCCATATCATACATAAAATAAAGAAAATAGCACCGAGCTGCAAAAAATCCGTAAAAATGTCTTTTGGAACCGACAGATCATCATTTTTAGCTGAAAAATAAGTGAAGACAAAAAAATTAGGTCAAAAATCAGATCATTTAATAAAAAGATGCAGTTCTTGCATAAAATTTAGAAAATAGCTCTGATGTTATAATAATCTGCAAAATTTCTGTTGGAATCGATAGATCGCCATCTTCAACTGAAAAAAATAAGAGAAGACAAAATTAGGCCAAAAATCAAATCATTTAAAAAATAACGTTATCTTCCAGATAGCTCCGAGCTAAGTAAAATCCGCAAAAATGTCTGTTTGAATCGGGAGATCACCATCTTAAACTGCAAAGTAAGATCAGATAAAATTAGGCTATAAAAACCATATCATTTAAGAAAAAGATACATAACTTTTCGAAAATGTAGAAAATAGTCCTGAGCTCAGAAAAATTGGTAAAAATGTCAAATGCAACCAGGAGATCGCCATTTTCCACTTAAAAATACGAGAAGACAAAAATTAAGCTATAAAATCAAATCATTTAATATAAAGACCCATATCATACAGAAAATGTATAAAATAGCCCGGAGACAAAAAAATCCGCACAAATATCTGTTGGAACTGAAAGAAATCATATGAATTAATATAAAGATCCGTATCTTCCAAAAACTATAGAAAATAACCTCGAGCTCAGAAAAATAGGTAAAAAGTTCTGTTGGAACCTGGAGATCGCCATCTTCAATTGAAAAATAAGAGAAGACAAAATTAGGCTATAAAAATCATATCATTTAATATAAAGATCCATATCTTACAGAAAATGTAGAAAATAGTATAGAGCTCAGAAAAATCCGCAAAAATTTCCTTTGGAACCCGGATATCACCATCTTCATCTAAAAAAATTAGAAAAGACAAAATCATGCTATAAAATCATATTATTTAATATAAAGATCCATACCTTACAGAAAATGTAGAAAATAGCATAGAGCTCAGAAAAATCCGTAAAAATATCCGTTGGAATTGGAAAATCACTGTCTTTAAAAGAAAAATAAGTGAAGACAAAATTACGCTACAAAAATCATATCATTTAATATAAAAATCCATATCTTACAAAAATTGTTGAAAATAGCCTGAAGCTCAGAGAAATCCGCACAAATGTTTGTTGGAAATGGGAGATCGCAATCTTCAACTAAAAAAGTGAAGAAATAAGTAAGTCAAAAAACATTTTATTTAATGAAAAGATTCATCACTTTCAGAAAATGTAGAAAAATAGCCCCAAGTTAAGGAAAATCAGCAAAAATATCCGTTGTAACCGGTAGATCGCCATCTTCAACTAAAAAATAAGAGTAGACAAGCATAGGATATAAAAATAATATCATCTAAAAAAGACCAATATCTTTCATTAATTAAAGAAAATTGCACCGAGCCCAGAAAAATCTGCAAAAATATCCGTTGGAACCGAGAGATCGCCATCTTCACTGAAAAATATGAGAAGACAAAATTAAGCTAAAAATCATATCATTTAACCAATAGATCCATATCTTTCAGAAAATTTAGAAAATAGATACGATGTGAGAATACTCCTTAAAAATGTCTGTTGGAACCTGGAGATCCCCACTTCAACTGAAAAATAAGAAAATACAAAATTAGGCAAAAAATCATATCATTTAATAAAACCATACATAATTTCACGAAAATGTAGAAAAATTGTCCGGAGCTCAGAAAAATCCAAAAAAATGTATGTGGAAAGCGGGTGACACGACTATTTTGGAGAAGCCCAAGAGTAAGGGGCCCAAGCCCAAGCCAAGGGCGGGAAGCCCATGAATGAGATTTGGCCCATCCGACGAGGCCCACGAAAGGACTCGGAGTCAGACCGGCCGCAACCCGAAGTGTGCACGATTGGCTCGCGCTCGCAGGAGATAACAGTTCCCCTAAAAGCACGGCACCTTAATGACCATTAAGGAGCCCATTAATCGACTCCCCCCACGGCGCACGCAGGCACCTCGATGGAGGCGGATCGTGGGGGCGTAAATGGAGAGCAGTGAGGGGACGTGGATTGGGGGCAATCGTGGGCCAAACCCTATAAAGGGACTACAGAGGCAACCGAGAAAGGGATCGAATCCCCGATACCAACAACAGAGGTATTCCATTAACTGACCTTGCTTTCTGCCATTATATTCCCTCCCATAGCTCGGTCTGAGGATACGTGTGCCGGCCTCCTTTCGAGCCGTACCGATCCCGACGAGCATCATTCAGATCCGTACTGACTTAGGCATCAAAGGGGACTTGGCCAGAACCAAGGTCCGACCACCCGGATGAGTTTCTTCGTCTGTCTAGGAAGAAGCGGAACCGAGGCGCCGAGGCTACACCTAATCGCGGAACGAGCCCGCTCGCCATCAACGAGCACCGCCCTCAACTGAGACCAAGTGATAATCAGGGCACCAAGGCTACCCCTCGGCACTTGATTGGCCGAGGCCGAGTGCTCACCTAGGTGTCGAGGCTACCCCTCTGCACCCCTTAGACCGAGGCTCTCGACAATCGAAGTGACCCGCTTCTCGAGCCAAGGAGGTGCTCTGCTCGACCGCCATCGAGAACACGCACGTTCGGAAGAACCAAGGGATCCCAACCGACCCCTTGACCACGTTGACTGACAAGTCACCGGTCAACTATTCTGTGGTGAGAAATTACCCGTAAACACCTGGCATCGTCTGTGGGAACCTGAACAAGCCCACGTCAAACCATCGGAATAGAACCAGTCTGCAACGGCTCAGGGCGCATGCCCCCATCCATGAGGAGGGTGATTACATCCCTCCCGAGAACCGGTACAGCCACAACACCGAGGGGACAT
This sequence comes from Scilla litardierei, assembly GCA_030789695.1. Lineage (NCBI taxonomy): Eukaryota > Viridiplantae > Streptophyta > Magnoliopsida > Asparagales > Asparagaceae > Scilla > Scilla litardierei. Next base: position 7,299 of record JAULAV010008260.1, on the reverse strand, counting down.
GAGACTCCCGATCGGTAACCAAAGAGCAGCTCCGTCTCTTCTCCCAGAAAACCAACGCCAATCTCCAGACGTTGGTGGCCACGATTCAACAGGTCATCGGCAACCCGTCCACCTGGCGAGATGGAACGGTAGGGACCCACCAGCGAGGAGGGGATCACCAACCTCTTCGGTCAACCGTGGTCACCGACCATGGAGAGGGAGCAACTAACCCAAAACGGCGATTTACCATGTCGGTCTTCGTCCAGATGCGATCCCCCACTCCCATCTCGCCTCGCAAAGGAGACAGGATAGGCCTCGAGCAAGCTGAAGGCGAATCGGTTACCGCCTCATCTCGGTGACCAGGCTCGACAAATCGACGACCGACCGAGCGCCAATCCTCGGGGGACCGACCCCATCGGAGCACAAGTCCCTGTCAAGTAAGGCTGGGTAAACGAGAATACCGGAGAGAGAAGAAGAATGCCCGCCGATCAACTCCCGCCCCCAGCTTGGCATGGACTCGAGCGAGCCCACAGCGTGACCCCACTCGCTCACCACGACCGGGTAACCACTGTGTGAGCATATGAGGGCGCCCGCGGGGCGTCAGAGGCGACCGTTGTCCGTTGTCCCGAAGGATAACTGAGGCACGGGTACCTTCCAGGTTCAAGGTGCCGACGTTGGAGAAGTATGACGGCACGGACGATCCAAAAGACCACGTAATGGACTATGAGGGGGTTATGGCGTTCCAAGGGGCCGACGACACCCTACTCTGCAGAGGCTTTTATTCCACCCTCCGAAGAGCAGCCCGGAGTTGGTACCATAGTCTCCCCAATCGCTCTATTGACAGCTTCGAGGACCTCTCCCAGCAGTTCTGCAAACAATTCATGGTCGGGCGTCAGGTAAAACTGGACTCAGAACTCATGTTTAATGTGGTGCAGGGTCCTGGAGAAACCCTGAGGCACTACATACGCCGCTTCAATGTGGAGCGACTGAACGTGGAGAGATGTCCCGAGCTGGTCGTCAAGACGGCCCTGAAGAAGGGGCTTCAACATAGGGACCTGAAAAAATCGCTGCACAATGATCCTCCGAAAGACCTCGTCGCCGTCATAGCCCGGGCAGAACGCTACATGCTGACGGAGGAGGCACTGGCCGTGGATGACGAAAGTCACCCAACGGGGGCCAGGCGGGGATCCAAGCACGACGAGAGCGAGCGCCGCGGCCCTGACGAGCATCGGCAGGAGAAGAGGGCCAGAGGAAAGCAGCGCAGGGAGGAGCCACGGCTCTCCAAGCTGAACACCTCCCCGGACGTCGTCCTCGTGCACGCCCAAAAGGAGGGGCGCATTAGCAGGCCGCCTCCGAGGATGAAGAGGGGCAGAAGGGACGAGGATAAATACTGCAAGTATCACAAGGACAGCGGTCACGACACCAACGACTGCTGGCATCTAAAGAAGGATATGGAGAAGGTGGTCAGCCGGGGCCACTTGAAGAATTTTGCCGACGACTTAGCCCCCACCCTGGAGAAGGGACATCTAAGCAATTGGACAAGTGGAAGAAGGTGAATGTGGTCCAGGCGGCCATGCGCATCATCGAGTGAGCGGACGGGATGATCAGCCGCCGCCTCGCCTGGGCAAGGCTGGCTTGCCCTCGCCTCCTCCGTTTTTTGTTTTCCTCCAAATATACACCCGGGTTCAACGAATGGAAAGAGAACCGTGTTAGTACAGCTCTGTTTCTCTCACTTTGTTTGGCAGGGCGATCGATTGCAGAGCAGGCGTGAAATCATCCCATGAGAGAGAATGACGACACGATTGACCGTAAGGCTGGGGGAAACTCCCCCAGCAGGCCGATCATCGAGCCCGTCCATAAGGCTGGGGACAACTCCCCCAGCAGGCGAGACAATCGGTTGGTCGTAAGCCGAGGGGTAGCTCCCCCCGCTGACCAGTCGACCCGATCGACCATGAGGCTTGGGGCAACTCCCCCAGCAGGCCGATCACCGAGCCCGTCCGTAAGGCTGGGGGCAACTCTCCCAGCAGGCAGGACAATCGGTTGGTCATAAGCCGAGGGGTAGCTTCCCCCGCTGACCAGTCGACCCGATCAACCGTAAGGCTGGGGGCCAACTCCCCCATCAGGCTGATCACCGAGCCTGACCGTAAGGCTGGGGGCAGCTCTCCCACCAGGCAGGATCATCGGTTGGTCCTAAGCATAGGGATAGCTTCCCCTGCTAACTAGCCGACCCGATCAACCGTAAGGCTGGGGGCAACTCCCCCAGTGGACAGATCAACATGGCCGACCATAAGGCTAAGGGCAACTCCTCCAGCGGTTCGAAACATCGGCTGGGTGTAAGCCTGGGGATAACACCCCCAGCAGCTCAGACGATCCGATTGGCTGGGGGATGGGGGCGGCTTTCCCCTCCCTGGCAGGTTGATCCCCCGACCGATTATAAGACTGATGGCAAGCCCATAGTTCGCAAGGCGGTCACCCGACTGGCCTGAGGATCGCGAACAAGGGGATAGCCACAACAGATCGGTCGGGAGCGTCTCTGTCATGCCCCGCTTCCCTAAAATGGAGGCGAGACATGAAAAGGTTCGCACGAGAGTGGAGCTGTGAAGCCCTAAACCCGATAAGCGTCAATAAAACATAAGCAGGTCCCTGTAACCACAAACGGAACAACAATAATAACACAAGGAGAGACAGAAATAAAATCTCAATTCTCAGAATTTGTCCAACATGAAAATTAAGTTCAACATCCAGAAAAGCCACCAGGCTAAAAGAAAGAGTCTAAAGGCCCAGAACAAGGCCAACAAGGACAACATAACAAAGTATAGGTGCCACGCACCGACAACTACAGCAGTCTAAAACAAAAGAGGAAAGCTCAACGAAGACACTAGGACTGGTCCCCAGTGTCCACGTACTCCTCGCCAAACACAGGCTCGGGCTCGGCGTCAGCAAACACCTCGTCCTCAACAATGTACTCAGGCTCAGGATCTAACATGTGTCACCCAAAAGAGTAAAGGGGCACATGTCAGCAAGTCTAAAAGACTTGAGCAAGGAAACTGAAAGTAAGGCAAACTAACAACCTAACAGTTATGGTATGCATGACATGGCAGTTATGGTATAAGTGCACAAGTAAAACATGGTGAAACAATAAGTACAAGAGAACAATTATCAGGACAAGTCAAGAGTAGCCAAGCTACTAACAATCTCAATCTTTTCACTAGTCACGTTTCAAGTTGTTTGTAGATGTTTACGCCTTACAGCTGAACGTTTTGACATTCACACTGATTGGCCGCTTAACACTACCCCAGAACCCAGAGTTTACGCCTTACAACTGCAGTTGCTGATCGGGCAGACTCCCAGTTGAATGGCCGCTTAACTCTTATCCCAAAACCCACATGTAAACGAGCCAGGGTCCCTGTACATGAGCTCAGTAAATGAGCCAGGGTTGCCCCGCACAAGAGCTCGTTTCCTGGATCACAAACCAGGAGCGTATTTCATTTGGCATAGGGGTGCACCTAGCCTCAATCATTTCACAAGGTGTAGCGGAGCTACTCAATCACGGGAACACTTAAAGAATGCAATGACATGACAATAAATTTGCGTACCGTTAATGGAAATTAAACATGACATGGTAGATGTGCAACATGATAAATGTCGGTTCTAGCTTCGTTGTCAAGCTAGTTCCTAAAATTGCGCCTAGGCGAGTATCATTTCGTCGCCTAGTCTCTTTTACACATACAACAAGCAAATGGCCTAAGACATGGCCTAAAACCCTAAGTGGCAAGTTTCACTTGCCTAGCACCGAGGATGACGATCACGAAGGTTCGTCTCACGGACGCTAATCTACGGGGAAGTCGCTGTTATGGAGAAACAATCATCAAAACAACATTCATTTCATTAGGGTTTCACAAAAACACAAATGGGTTAAGAGAACATTAAGAGGTCGATTTATTACCGTATCGGAAGCGGAAGAATGATGCCGAGCAAGCACGGCAACGGAAGATACGCTCCGGGGAACCTAGGGTTCAGATCTGGAATGGATGGGGAAAATCTGGAGAAATGGGGTTTTGGAGATTTTTGGGGGTTGGAGATGGCCTAGGGCATGGTGGTAGACCAAAATGGAGAGGGAAACTCCAAGGGAGGAAGGAATGGCTTGGGGAAATGTTGGAGAGTGGTTTGGGGAAGAAGGAGGCTCAAGAGAATGAAAGAGGGATGAAAGAAATCGTGGGTGGGGTTTAAATAGGGAGTGCTGGCGGCTGCCCAGAAATTAGGGTTTCGACACAGATTAGTCGGTCAAAGAGCAACCACTGACCGACTAGTTTGGGAACTAGTCGGTCGGTTGACCAACGCAGACCGACTAAGTCCAAACAGTAACTCCTGTACAAAATAGGATTTAGATTTAGTCGGTCAAAGAACAACTAGGGTTTGGGGAAGAAGGAGGCTCAAGAGAATGAAAGAGGGATGAAAGAAATCGTGGGTGGGGTTTAAATAGGGAGTGCTGGCGGTTGCCCAGAAATTAGGGTTTCGACACATATTAGTCGGTCAAAGAGCAACCACTGACCGACTAGTTTGGGAACTAGTCGGTCGGTTGACCAACGCAGACCGACTAAGTCTAAACAATAACTCCTATACAAAATAGGATTTAGATTTAGTCGGTCAAAGAACAACTACTGACCGACTAGTTCCTCATCTAGTCGGTCGATGAACGTTCTTAGACCGACTAAGAATGAATAGTACTTGGTATCAAAAATGATCATAGAGCTAGTCGGTTAAAGAACGATTGCTGACCGACTAGTTTGCAACCTAGTTGATCGACCAATGTTCTTAGACCGACTAACGATAAACAGTAACTCCTGAGTAATTAACAAAGCCAACTAGTCGGTCCATGAAGGTTTGCCGACCGACTAAATCGTCATCTAGTCGGTCGGTTCCCCTCCTTGTACTGGCTAACGTGCACAAAAAAGTTCCGAAATGGAGCGCGAAGCTCCGGGATCGATTCCTAAGACTCCTAGGCTTGATCTAACAATAAGATATGACCGATATGAAGCCCATTACGAATGACTTACTCCAAAATCGATGATTCTAAGGAAGAAGCTAAGAAAACACGACGAAACGATCGAAAATGAAAGTTACGGAGACGAAAACCACATATAAGGAGAAAATCCACCAAAACATATAATATAATATAAATAATCCAGATACATGAAAACAGTCGTTACATCCTCCCCAACTTAAGAAAAATTCCGTCCTCGGAATTTCCCAACACTCACGTGTCCGGAAACAAAAGTGGGTAGCGCTCTCGCATCTCATCCTCATTCTCCCAAGTAGACTCTCCAGGCGAGCCGTGTCGCCACATCACCCTCACAAGATCGACAACCTTGTTCCGTAGTGACTTCTGACGCCTGTCCAGAATCTGCACTGGCTGCTGGTCATACGTCATATCGGGGCGAACGGTAATCTCCGAGAAATCCACAGCATGAGATGGGTCGCTAATGTATCGACGAAGCTACGACACATGGAAAACATTGTGAACTCCTTCCAAAGATGGTGGCAAGGCTAAGCGGTAGGCTACCTCGCCAACCCTCTCCAGAATGTCAAACGGTCCAATGTATCGCGGGCTCAACTTCCCTCGCTTCCCAAAGCGAATCACACCATGATTCGGGGAAATCCTCAGAAACACATGATCGCCCGGCTGAAACTCCAAATGACGGTGTTTAGCATCCGCCCAATGCTTAAAACGGTCCTGAGCAATCCTCAACCTATCCCGAATGTTCCTGACAATATCCACGGCCTTAACAATCATCTCAGGTCCTAACAGCTCCCGGTCACCAACGTCATCCCAACTCAATGGCGATCGACATTTCCTCCCATAAAGAGCGGCGAAAGGCGCCATGCCAATACTCGCCTGGAAGCTGTTGTTGTAAGAAAACTCCACCAGATGTAGATGGTCCTCCCACGAACCCTTGAAATCCAATATGCACGCCCTCAGCATGTCCTCCAAGATCTGAATCGTCCTCTCGAACTGGCCATCCGTCTGCGGATGGTACGCCGTGCTGAAACTCAGACGCGTACCCAAACTCTTCTGCAAACTCTGCCAGAACTGAGATGTGAACCTCATGTCTCTGTCCGACACGATACTCACAGGGACTCCGTGAAGTCGTACGACCTCCTGCACGATTCACGTTACATCACTATCTAAACTAGGAAGAAGGAAATAGAAACGGAGAGTAAAAGAATTTACCTCCATATATCTCCTCGCTAGCACCTCAGTGGACTGTCCCACTCGGAATGGAATAAAGTGCGTGGATTTGGTCATCTATCTACGATCACCCAAATCGCGTCATTCTGCTTCGGACTCCGAGGTAGTCCAATCACGAAATCCATAGTGATGTGTTGCCATTTCCACTCCGGAATCGGAAGCGATTGTAGCAACCCTGCCGTACGCTGGTGCTCCGCCTTTACCTGCTGGCAAACCAAGCACTTGGCCACACTCCGAGCCACACTCCTCTTCATGCCATGCCACCAATAGTTCAGACGAATATCCTGGTACATCTTGGTCCCACCAGGATGCACAGAATACTGCGAACTGTGTGCCTCCACCATCAATTCCTCTCTAATATCCCCAGCTGGCACACACAACCTAGCTCCAAACCTCAGCGAGCCATCCTCATGAATCAAAAAGTCAGTCCACAGACCGGCTTCCACCTGCTCCCGAATCTTCACCAGCTTCAGATCCTCAACCTGGCCAGCCTTGATCCGATCCACGATCGTCGACTGTATCTGCATACACATCAACGAAGAAGCCTCCCCAGGAAGAACAATCTCCATACCAGACTCGCAAAAATCCTGCTGCAATCTCCACTGCGAGGTCAAAATCATCACTGCTGGAAGCCTACTCAGCGCATTAGGAACCACATTCACCTTGCCAGGGTGATACTGCAAATCAATCTCATAATCTGCCATGAGCTCCAACCATCGACGCTGTCGCATGTTGAGCTCCTTCTGAGTGAAAATGTACTTCAAGCTTTTGTGATCGATGAAAATCTTCACTTTCTCACTCAGCAAGAAGTGCCTCCAAATCTTAAGAGCAAACATAACGGCAGCTAACTCCAAATCATGCGTCGGGTAATTCTTCTCATGTACCTTGAGCTGACGAGATGCATACGCCACAACATGCCCGTGCTGATGCAACACACAACAGAGACCCTTACCAGAAGTATCGCAAAAGATCTCAAATCCACCGCTGCGATCAGGCACAACAAGAATAGGGACAGTCGACAATCTCTCCCTCAGAACACCAAAAGCATTCTCACAATCACCCGACCAAAC